>BPLR01018836.1:0-29779 GCA_021605095.1 Caerostris extrusa
TATTGAAATCGGATAAATCCTTTAATATATATTATAAACCATTGTTATGAAAAATTCATTTTGACTATTACTGGTAGAATAAGAGCTCTTGATTAAAATTTAATGATGTTTTTTAAATTGTAATCAAAACTATTTTAAATTGATCTTGAAAATAATAAAAGTTATATAAATAAGTTTAACTTATTTATTTATTTTTTTCTTTTACCAGTTATTTGGAAACCGTTTAATCGATTAAATCTGACCTGTAATCGATTAGGAGCCGTTGAACTTTAGGTAACGTACGTTGTTATGGTTTTAAAGCTGTAAAATTCCTTTAACTATCACAAAACGTTTAGAGAAAACTAATTGAAAAAAAAAAAAGAAAAAAAGAATAAGATAACATTAAGTTATTCTAATTAAATTCTAAAAAAATAATAATAAAATAAATAAAATAAAACGTTATTTGTATTAATAGATATTTGAGAGGCATTTTGTTTTATTTACTTTTATTAAAATAATTTCGTATAAAATCGTGAAGACTTATGATATAGTATTTCTCATTTAGAAATAATTTGTTTTTAATTAATTAAAGACATAACAACTGTAAATATTATACCAAAGATTTGTTTAGCTAAAAATAATTTTAAAAATGAAATAATTCTAAAGAATTTTTATTTACTTTTTTAAAAATTTCATTTTATTTTGGCTTATTACTTAATGAAATTTATTTATAGAAACGTAAACAGTATTTAAATACACACAAAAAGCAAAAAATCTTTCGCACGTGAAGCATTTATTAATTTGATTTTAAAAATTTCATTTTATTTAGGCTTATTACTTAATAAAATTTATTTTTAAAAACGTAAACAGTATTTAAATATATGTTTAAGTTTAAATAAATGCGTTAAATTTAACTTATTTATTTAAAAATCTGGGTTTTTTAAAAAAAAATGTTCTGTATCATTGATTTGGAAACCGATTAATCGATTAAATCTGACCGCTAATCGATTAAAAGCCGATGAACTTTAGGTAACTTGAAAACTTTTTAATGTGTCTACTTTGTTATGGTTTTAAAGCATTTTCATTCCATTAGCTATCACAAAAAACATTCAGAGAAAAAAAAAAATAGTGAATTAAAAAAAAAAAAAAAGAGTAAGATAACATTAATTCTAATTGAATAATAAAAAGACGGTATTTATATTAATATATATTTGATATGCCTTTTTATTTTATGGAAAGAATTTAGTACCAAAGCGTGAAGACTTATGATATAAAAATTTTCAGTTGGAAATAATTTATTTTTAATTAATTAAAGTAACAAATATGAATATTATGATAGTATAACAACGTTTTGTTTAGATAAAAATAATTTAAAAATAAAGTTATAAAATACTCTAAAATATTTTTATTTTCTTTAAAAAAAATTCATTTTATTTAGGCTTACTATTTATGAAATTAATTTTTGAAACGTAAAAAGAATTTAAATATTAAACAAAAAATATTTGCATATTAAAACAAAAAAATATTTTGAATATTAAACAAAAAAATATTTTGTATATTAAATAAACAAAAATATTTTGTATAGTTAAATAAAAAAAAATATTTTGTATATTAAAACAAAAAATTTTTGTATATTAAACAAAAAATATATTTTGTACATAAACACTCATTAATTTCTCACCACAGAATACTTTTATCCATAAATTTTATTTAGTTATTATTGAAATTATTTATTTGAAATTCTTATTTACATTAATATTATTCTTTGTCGAAGAGAATCATGCTACGTGACAAAGTAGAACAAAAATTATTACTAATTTCCTTATTAAAATTATGTTAAAAACGATTTTTAGCAAAACAATTTAGCACACAAAGTCCGCGGTAATGGCAATTCGCGTCTGAGCAGACGATTAATTGAAAGTGGCCGAATAAAAGGTGTTGAATTATGATAAAAAGTGTTCCATATTTATGTTCCAACTTCCCGCGTAGGCGATTTTCTATCATGTAAGACAAGTTGTAACCGATAAATCAACTAAACCATTTAAAAGGGACGAATGCAAAAGACTAAAAACCAAAGTCACTGGAAGAGATAAAAGACTTGTTCAAAAATTAATAACTCCTTCAAAATCAAAAGAAATCTTCATATAAAAACAAAACTAAAAAGAACGTTTCTTGTTAATACACCTCGGCCCACCACATTCTCAAAAACTATCCACCACCCAAATCGTACAATGATAAGAAATAAATTAATGCCCGCAATTATCTTGCCGACAATACTCGATAAAAACCAGAAGAGAGTTTTTCTTTTGTTTATCAATGTTCTTTTTTATTATCTTTTTAGAGAGTATGATTTAGTGAGGCGATGATGCCATCTCTGCCTCACAGCAGACCAGACGGATATCTGATGGTTTTTCAGCTGCTTGGCTTCTTCCTGTTTATTGTTTATTATAACAGAATGAAATGTGTGATGGTAGATGTATAACTCATACCAGAAGTTCTGGTATCTGCGTTGGTTATTTATGTGACAATACCACCGGGGCACGTTTTGTTACTCATTAAAAAATTTTGAAAATAATAACAAAATAAAAAATAACCAGAGTGCATGCTAGTGTAAGGGTGTGGTGGCTCTTGTTTTGAACTATAGAGAATGTAAACGGACTTCAAAAAGATAATGCACTTTCGTGAGACTTGACAATGAATGAGTAGTTCAATTTAATAAAAATAAATAAATAAATGGCTTCCGCATTATATTTTATTAAATGCTGTGTTTGTTAGTTTATCGGAAATGAAGTTTGGAGATTTTTTTGATTATAATACTGTTTGTTGCCTTATAAATAATTAGAATTGGATTAGTTTTTCTGATAGGAAAACAATAGTTAAAGTATAATGGGATATCTAAAAGATAATGGAAATTTGACATTCCAAAGGACATCGACATTAAGTTTGGGGATAATGTATGGCGTTTAAATATTAAATTGAGAGTATGTTTTTTTTTTATTTTTTTTTTTTTTAAAAACTGAGATGCAGAAACTTTTGAAAGCCACAAACCGCATGGGCTCACTATGATATAGACGTGGGCCGTACGGGAAAAAAAAACCAGAAAAACTTTCGTATATTATATATTATGTTAACTCACTAGAACCAAAAAAAAAATTAGTCACCTTGGAGCGCAGGTACAGATTAGTTAGGAATTTAGTAACTTTCTTAGAATTTTAGAAACTTTATTAAGAATTTGGCGACATTCTTAGTGATTTAGCGATTTTATTACGAATTTGACGATTTCTGTACTTGGTGTTTTTTTCATTAGTTTTATTCTTTTAAGATCTCAGCATTAGACATTCTTCTTCAAAAAGAAAGAAAGTATAATTTTCTTCTTTGGAATTATTTTAAAGAAAAGTAAATTGGATTCAATTCAGATTTTTAAAATATTATAAAACGAAAAATTTAACTCTCCGTATATTTTTTTACGAATGTTATGGTGTTTTCATTGAAAACAATTCAATTGCACATTGTGTTTTGGGCACAAGGCTAAACTTCTAGTAATTTAGCGACTTTGTTAGAATTTGGCAATTTCTATACTTAGCATTTTCTCATTATTCTTTTAAGATTTCAACATTAAACTTTAAAAGAAGATTTTAAAAGTAATCAAATATAATTTTTTCGTTCTTAGAATTTTTAAAGAAAAATAAATCAGATTCATATTTTTAAAATATTATAAAAAAAAATTTAACTCTCCGTATATTTTTATGAATGTTATGGTGATTTGCATTGAAAACAACTCAATTGTACTTTGTGTTCTGAGCACAATGCTATATTTGGCGATTTTGTCAGGAATTTGGCGACTTTATTAGAATTTGACGGTTTCTATACTTAGCATTTTCTCGTTACTTTTATTTTTATAATCTCAACATTAAACATTCTTCTTCAAAAGAAAGTAAATATAATTTTCATTTTCAGAATTTTTAAAAAAAATTAAATTGGCATTGAAAACAATTCAATTGCACATTGTGTTTTGGACACAATGCTAAACTGTTCACCAATTTCAAATATTAACTTTTAGGATGGGATACAACTTTGGTAAAACATTTGGCAACTTTATTAGAATTTAGCGATTTATATACATAATTTTAGTTTTCGTTAAAAAAAAAAAAAAAAGAAAACATAATTTTCGTTTTTAGAATTTTTTAAAGAAAACTAAAATGGATTCAAAATTTGTAAAATATTTTAAAACAATAAATTTAACTCTTCGTATATTTTTTATGTGTTACATACCAATCTAACCACCTTTTGTATACCGTTTTGCAATCGCTTGTTAAACCTGTAAATCATCATTGGAAATATAAGTAATTAATTAATATCTTATGCTTCATTTCTCAAATTAATTAACAAAGTTAAATATAAATTTAGTTACAAAAGTGGATTGAATGTCATTGAAACATACAAACATACGTTTTCTTTAATATATTAACAAAAATTCGCTTTCTTCCAAATCGGTCAAACCGCTTTCGACAGCCAACTTTCGCCACTTAAACTTGTGATTTATTCAAAGCTTAACATTCGCAAACTAACTCCAACTAATGCATCTCTCAATTATTCAGTGTCATGTCAGTTAGGCTAACAGTTTCGAACAGTTTGCTGATATTTGGAATTAATTAGCCCGATGTTAATTTGCTGTTTCCTGTCAGTGAAAAATGTTTCCTAAAAGCGGCAATTGAAGCGTTCAAAACATTTTGAAACGCCAAGACGCTAATTTCAGTAATTATCTTAACTTGAAAGCGTAAGCACTTGCCTCGTAAAGTTAATTTTCTGTCATAATTTCTGAATGGCTGAGTTAATATCTGTTAGACAAGAATTTCTGCCTAAGAAAATATACATTATTACTTCATTTTTCTTTTTCTTCGTCCATATGTAAAAATTTAACACGGGGTTAATTAATTATTTATTAGTAGATTCATTACAATTCATTTTATTTCATTAATAATGCTTAATGCTATATTATTCCGTGTTTTAATATTATTTTGTAGAAATCATTTTAAATCACTTCATCTTATTTTTTTAATCATTCTATAATATTTTTTTTAAATCCATTTCATCCTATTTTTTTAAATAAATTCATCAAATTTAAATAATTTTACTTTTTTTAAAAATAATTTCATCATATTTTTAAAATCATTTCATCAAAAACTTTAAATCCTTTTCAACAAATTTTTTAAAACTATTTCATCAAATTTTTAAAATAATTTTTATCACATTTTTGAAAATAATTTCATCATATATTTTAAATAATTTCATCAAATATTTTTAAAATAATTTCATCATATTATTTGAATATTAAATAAACAAGGTGTTTAAATTGATGTGACGAACATTAAGCTCCCACGTTTTTTGAAACGTTTGTCTACAATAATGCCGCCAGCCGATTGATCCTCAGGCCTAATGCTCACCAGCTGTGCATGTTGCCACTGAGACACGATTCGGGTCTATTTTCTATAAAATTCAAAATGCATAAAAAATTTAATTTTTGTTTTTAATTTATTTAGTTATTATTTTTGAAAGATTCATGTACATTTTCTACCATTGCAAGGGATTTATGTTCTAAAGCAGGGGTATCCAAACTACGGCCCGCCAGTGTCATCCATCCGGCCCGCGACAGTGAATAGCTTATTGTTGCTGTAATAAGTTGGATAAAAAAACATAGAATGATAATAACTCGGTTTTATTGTCTTACTAGATAAAGCTTAATGACAAGCATAATACGCAGAAAATTTAACTTAAGCATAACAACTAACAAATAATTGAAATGAACTAGTGAACATCCCGAGGTAGTTATGTTGGGGTAAAGAGTATCGTATATGTATGTATATCGATGTTTGGAATGTATATATCCTGAATCAAACAAACGATTTTTATGCTGAAAGTCTCTCAGGAACGGAAAAGCTACATTAACCAAATGAAACCACGGGGTATCCATTTGCAAAAAAATACTAATGAGATTTATTTAATTGCGATTTTTTATTGACAGTAGTTTGTAGTTAGCAAGTGTATGCTCGCTCAGAGCGCGTACTCGGCGACTAGTCTAGAAATTATAGATAATGGCAGAAAAATTAAAATGGTTTTGGCCCTTGGCACTTACTGGAGTAAACAGTATGGCCCTAAGGCTGGAAAGTTTGGAGACCCCCTGTTCTAAAGTACAGATCTTTATCTGCGTTATACGAAACTGAGCTTTATTTTCTACTCTCACAATTTTTGAAGATGTCAGCGACATCTTACCAGGACATCATCATGTTCATACATAATAAAAATAACATTTTTAATTTCAAATCCATTGACTTAAGGGGACGAACCGAATATCAATATTTAATTTTCTTAATTTTAAAAGCTATAATTTGAAAGAAGACAATAGCTTGTATTTAAGCTTATAGAGCTCACAGGAAAGTTATAGTTCAACAGGTGTTCAAAAGTTAGTCCCTTTTGAGTAGCTGTTGATAAATCAGTTTAAATGACTGTGAAACTAAAAAATATTTTTGACTCTCTGAATCACACTTACTGCTGATTAACATCTCAACAGTGAGATGTTAACCCTAACGCATGTGCGATGTTTCTCTTACACATAAATTAAGGACGCACTGACAGTGGTTGGCCTTATCGTAAGTCCATTTTTTCCTAAAATATAATTGAAGAACTTTCAGATTTTTAAAGAAAGATTAGCACAGGGTACTTGATTAAATTTTACATTAATAATAATTAAATAAATTAAATAAATAATAAGAAATAAATAATTTATTCGTTATTTATTTTATTTCAGATTGGAAGATAACATCTTTTGTCAATAGCGTTTTAGTTTAAATGCAAGATCCTTAACACATATAAATATTTTTGATTCTACAATTTATATTACTATTTTTAATCAGGACTATTTTTAATCAGGAGTGGAGTCAAGAATCAATATAAAAATTCGACTCTCAATTATTTTGTAAAAATAATTGGGAGTCGGATTTTTATATTGATTCTTGACTCCCACTCCTGATTCCATCAAATTTCTCGACTCCCGACTCCATAAAATTCCACGAAATCCTTGTCACTCCTTTTAAACTACGATTTCTGTACCAATGCTAGAAGTCATGCCATCATTGCATCATAGATACAAATAAAAATTATATATATATATATATATCGAATTTTTATATTGCTTCCTGATTTTTATATTACTCCGACTCCTAATTCCTTCAAAATTCTTCCAATCTTTGATTCACAACTCCAGGAAATTCCACGAAATCTATATCACTCCTTCCAAAACTACAATTTCTGTACAGAACCTAACCTAAAAGTTACGCAGAAATGTAATCATTACATCATATGTATATATATATATATATATATTATTAGCACACACACACCTATCCACCCCACACACACATATATATATATATATCGAATTTTTATACCGACTTTTGGTTCCTTCAAAAATGTTCGATTCTTGACTCCAATGAAATTCATTTCATTCCTTTTCGAACTACGATTTCTGTACAGAACTTAAAAGTTATGTAGAAGTGTAATCATTACATCATGGATTCAAATAAAAATTACATATATAAATATTTATATATTTCACACACACACATAGATATATTTACGTATAAGAAACGACAGGAAAGGAAATATGTTTAAAATTTTCAAGAAAAAAAAAGCCATGCTACTGTTAAGATCATAGATAGTAAGTAAACTGTGGGATATCTATTGCGAAGCTTTTTTCCTACTTTTTATTACCAAGGCATGATTAAATCGTGATATTTTTACATCCCCAAACTCCCAATTTATCAGTTTTAAGCATAACAAATGTGATGTTTTTGGTTGCCTGCCAAACGGAGGCGTCAACCGAAAATATCTCTCTGGACTCCTTTATCTCTGGAAAAATCTATCAGCGAAGCAAGACAAAGATCTCAGGAGGAGATAAAAACCGGAGGAGGTGTTGCTTCGGTTTCAGCATTTCAATCCGTCTCCCTTACTCACGGAAATAAATCTAGCCCTTGTTTGTAGATGCCAAGTACATCTCTCTGTTTTTATTGCTATTATTTATTCCTCAAGAAATGATGCAACTTCTCAGATTTTCGGATTTTAAAGACGGGGGTTTTTTGTGTGGGTCCAACGGTGAGAAAGAGAATGGTGTTGTCTTCCTTTCCGGAGTTTCTATTTTTTTGCATTTCCGTTTCTGCTCCAGTTTTCTTGCTAGCTAATGCCTGCAGCCTACTGGATATGCCTTTCTTGTTCTCCGGGATTCCGTGTTCGTTCCCGTAGAAATTTACGTTGGTTGCGCGTCGGATATCTCGAAATGTATTTGATTTTATTTTATATTCTCGTGTGAGTCGCTTTTCACTAAAACTGTGTTGGTGAAAGTGGAAATTTATTGGAGAATGCAAAGGATCAGAGGGATAATCGAAAAGGGATTTTTGTGAGAGAAGAGAGAGACAGCCTTCTTTTTTTAAATAGTGATGAATATCTTAAAATTTGAAAACTAGTTTGATATTCGCCATGACTTATACGTTAGTATATTTTTGTTTATGTCTTCATTCAAGTTTTTATCATGTGAACAATTTTCTGTTGTTGATGTACCTATACCTTTTTTTTTTTTTTTTTTTTGGTTTACCAATGTTGGGGGACATGATGGCCGAGTGGCTAGCGCTCTGGCGCTCGGTTCCACAGGTTTCGGGTTCGAGTATCGGCAGAGCCATGGATGTTTGTAGTGGTTCGGAATCCACTTTAAACCGCCGTAACATGATCGTGAAAAGGTGCGGCGGTATTGTCCTTTCGTGTCCGGGGATTATCTTCAAGCTACACGAACCTCCTGGGTAGTGCTAAGTGAGTAACGTCAGTGCAGGTTTTGCCTTAAGACAACAAAGACAACTGTCTAAGTGTTTGCCAGCTGCAATAGAAAAGAAAATGTTCGTATATGTATGCATATGTGTATGCATATGTGTATGTATATATACATATGTTAGTATATATATATATATATATATATAGGTTAGTATAAGTATGTTTGTATATATATATATATGTATTCGCATATGTATGTTTGTACATGTATGCATATTTGTATATGTATCTATGTTCGTATGCATGCATTTGTGTATATATATGTAAACTTAATATATATTCTTGTCTAATTATCTGTATATGTATACTTAATTAGTATATGCATTTTTGGGCATGTGTATGTGTACGTACATATGTATGCATACATGTATATTGTAATAATGCATGCACTATACCACTTATGTATATACTAACAGATATAAAGCTGTGTACATGGATTAGGACATTGGGCAAGTTCTCAGATTTTCGGATTTTAAAGACGGGGGATTTTGTATGGGTCCAACAGCGGAAAAGAATGCTGTTTTCTTCCTTTCCAGTGAAAGTAGAGTTTCTATTTCTGCATGCATTCCGGAGCCCTGTTCCCGTTTCTGCTCGAGTTTTTCTGCTAGCTAATGCCTCCAGCCTACTGGATATGCCTTTCTTGTTTTTCAGGGATTCTGTGTTCGTTCCCGTAGAAATTACGTTCGGTTGCGCGTCGGATATCTCGAAATGTATTTGATTTTATTGTTGGTAAAACTGCGTCGGAGAAACGGGGAGAAAAAGTGGAAATTTATTGGTGAATGCAAAGGATCGGAGGGAGAAATAGAAAAGTGGATTTTTGTCAAAGGAATAGCGTTCGATTAGGACTTATGCGTCATTTTAGAAAAGATAAAGCCGTATTTTTTTTTCTTTATTTTAAATAGTGATAAATATTTTAGTATTTAAAAATTTTTTTTGATATTCGCCCTGATTTACTCGTATATATATTTTTTGTTTATGTCTTCGTTGAAGTTTTAATCATATGAACAATTTTGTTTTTTTGTTGCAAATTCAAATTTCTATTATATGCTGTTTTTTTTTTTTTTTAAATTATTATTTTTATTTTTAATATTGGTGGTCCTCGTGTTGTGTTTGTGCTTATGTATGTACGCATGTTCCTATATGTATGCATGCTTTATATAAATGCTCAAATGTGCTTATATATGTATATTTGTATGTGTATGTTTGTATATATATATATATTTATATATATGTATATATATGTTTGTATATATATATATATATTCGTATATGTGTTTATATGTATTTTGCGTATGCATATGTGAATGTAAGTGTGTTTGTGCGCCTTCATGAATATATGTCCGCATGCATGTGGGCGCCTAATGGCCAATTTCTAGCAGTCTGACCTTTGGTACCACAGGCTTCAGATTCGAACTTGACGGTGGCACGGTTGAATGTAAGTGGTTCGCAATATACGTTAAACTGTAGATACCGGTCTAATTAGAATAAAGTGTGCACAAAATGACCATAGAGCTTCAAACCGAACCAAACCAAATCGTATGCATATATTGTGTACATATGTATTCTTGTGCACATGTGTATATTTATATACTTATATTCGTATATGTATGTAATTTTGTGCATGTATGTATGCGCATATGCATTCTTGAATGTATGTACGTAGATATGCATGCCTGCATGCATTATGCCACCACGTATGTACTAACAGATATGACGGTGTTTACATGGATGCACCGGGGTTAGGCAAGTTCTCGGATTTTAAAGACGGGGGCCTTTGTGTGGGTCCAACGGTGAGAAGAGAATGCCTTCCTTTCCGGATAGTAGAGTTTCTATTTCTGCATGCATTCCGGGCCCTGTTCCCCTTTCTGCTCGAGTTTTTTTCTGCTAGCTAATGCCTCCAGCCTACTGGATATGCCTTTCTTGTTCTCGGGGATTCTGTGTTCGTTCCAGTAGAAATTATGTTCGTTGCGCGTCGGATATCTTGGAAATGTATTTGATTTTATTTTCACTAAAACTGTGTCGGAGAAACGGGAGAAAAATAGAAATTTATTGGAGAATGTAAAGGGTTGGAGGGAGAAATAGAAAAGAAGATTTTTTATCAAAGAAATGGTTCGATTAGGATTTATGCGTCATTTTAGAAAAGAGAGAGTCGTTCTTTTTTTTTCATTTCAAATAGTGATGAATAGCTTAGAATTTGAGAAATATTTTAATATTCGCCCCTGACTTATATATATTTTTGTTTAAGTCTTCATTCAAGTTTTTATCATATGAACATTATTTATTTATTTATTTATTTATTTTTTTTGTACATTGGGGGACCTGGTGTTGTGCTTGTATTTGTGCATGTATGCATGAGGTATGTAAAATGCATGCATGTATGTAATGTGTGTATATTTATGTATGTATATTTGTGCAAATGTGTATGTATGTTTGTATATAAGTTTGTTGCTAATTTTCTTTTAGAATCTCTAAAACAAATGAATTAAAAATTCCATAATTTTAAAAAAAAATGATATCAAGTTGCTTTATAAGAAAGGGAATTATTAACATTCTGCAAGATATTCCTAAAAATTCGTACGGCAATCGATTGAAATCTAATCAAAGGAAATATCACCTTGGCAAAGAGTGGATATATAAGGTTTGGATATACAATGATGAAGAACATATTCACTGGAGCAAGACACTATCGACACTATTAAAAACCCAAGGAGTCTGCTCTTTCCGCATAAAACATCCACTGAACTTGCAGCAGTTTTATTTGGATTGGACCACAACTCAACATGATTGGAAATCCTATCGATACAATTGCATTCCTGGATGAATAAAATAATTCATTCTGATCGATAATGGCTTTTAATGATTCAATAAATTTAAAAGAAAATTATTTAAAAGTGCCAGAATTATAAACAAATGATATCAAGTTGCTTTGATAATTATAAGAATGTGAATTATTAATATACTGTAAAAAATTCTTGAAAATTCTTATGACCATCGATAGAAATCTAATCAAAGGAAATATCACCTTGTTTGTGATCAAGAAAGCAAGCGTTATAAGAAATGAAGAATTATTAACATCCTATAAAAAAATAAAGAATTATTAACATCCTACAAGAAATGAAGAATTATTGACATCCTATAAGATATTCCTGAAAATGCTTACGACAATCGATTGAAATCTAATCAAAGGAAATATCACCTTCAAGAGTGGCTATATAAGGCTTTGGGTATACAATGCTGAAGAACATATTCACTGGAGCAAAGACGCTATCGACATTTCTCCTCCACCAGATATGTCACTTTCTTAAGGAATTTAACTCTCAAACCATCACGGCACCTGAGAATTCTTGCAGAAAGGTGCAAATCCCCCTCCGAAAAACTTTTTGGATGACTCCAATCTCTAGTGGTGTAGAGAACCATTAATAAAATAACAATAAAGAATCTGATGTCTTCGCTTAAGAAATTCATTGAATTGTACCAGTTTTATTTGGAATGGATCACAATGCGATCAGAAAACCCATTAATATAATTATATTACTGAATGAATAAAAATAATTTATTTTAATTAATAATGGCTAATGATAATGATTAATAATGGTTTATATAATTTCAATGATTAATAATGGTTTTCAATGATGGCTAATGATAATTAATTCAATGATTAATAATGCCTTTCAATGCTCAAACCACCACGACACCCAAAACTTCAAGTAGAAAGGTGTACATCCCAAAACAGCCACTTCTCCTTGAAAATTCCTTGAAAAGTGGTGTAAAGAACCATTAAAAAAAACAACAACAATAAAAAATATGGTATTTTCTATAAAGTATATAGAATATCGTATGATAAAGAATATGGATATTCACTGAATTTCCACCAGTTTTATTTGGAATGGATCACAACTCTAACGTGAACAGAAAACTTATTGATACAATTGTATTTTTGATTGAAAAAACTAATTTACTAGTTATTTTTAGAAATACCAGAATAAAATGGTGCCAAGATTGCTTAAATTATTATAAGAAAGGGAATTATTAACATCATGTAAGATATTCTTGAAAATTCGTACGACCATTGATTGAAATCTAATCAAAGGAAATATCCCCTTGACTTTGGGTATACAATGCTGAAGAACATATTCACTGGAGCAAGACACTATCGACATTTCTCCTCCACCAGACATGTCACTTTCTTAAGGTATTTAACACTCAAACCGTCACGACACTAGAAAGCTGCAAATCCCCCAAAAACCTTTTGGATGACCCCAATCTCAAGTGGTGTTAAGAACCATTAAAAAAAAAACAACAACAATAAAGAATTTGATGTTTCCTCGTAAAATATTCATAGATTTGCACCAGTTTTATTTGGAATGAACCATAACTAAACGCGATCAGAAATCCTATCGATTGAAATTTAATCAAAGGAAATATCATCTTGACAAGAGTGGATATATAAGGCTTTGGTACACAATGCTGAAGAACATATTCACTGGAGCAAGACACTATCGACATTTCTCCTCCACCAGATATGTCACTTTCTTGAGGAATTTAACACTCAAACCGTCACGGCATCTAAAAATTCACGCAGAAAGGTGCAAATCCCCCTCTGAAAAACCTTTGGATGACCCCAATCTCAAGTGGTGTAAAGAACCATTATAAAAAACCCCAAGGAACCTGATCTTTCGCGTAAGATATCTGCTCCAGAACTAGCACCAGAAGAACCACAACTCGCACGCGATCAGAAATCCTACCGATACAGCCTCAGGGATTGTCTTAAGAGAAAGCACCAAGGCCTCCTTCTAATCCACTTATCAACGCTTATGTTTAATACATAATATATCTCGCCTTTCAAGCAGTTTTTTTTATTCTTTTTTATTCCACCACACATCTCTCGCCTTATAACACCAGTTAAAAGTTCAGCCAGTGTGTGTTTCCTGTAGTACCACCTTATCCTTCTGTGGGCTATTCTTGCTTGCTTCAGAATATTTTTTTTTCTTTTTCTTCTTCTTTTGCGTTCCATCTTCTTCGATGGGGAGGAAGATGACCGAGCGTGAAAAATTCCAAGAAAACTGAACCTACTTATCGTCTGGGGGGAGTGTTTGGAAGAATCCAAGGTCACCATGGGGGGTTGAACCGTCCGGGGTTAAATGAACCGAAATTGTGGGTGAGTTCGCCAGCTTGTTGGGTCAAAAGTGTTTATGGTTGGCGCTTTTGCGAGCAAGAGCTGTCCGCCTGTTTCGGTGTAATTAATCGCTCTGAGATTACGGATGGTAAGAGGAAACCGCATGCATGATCTGCAAAATAGGAAACACATGAACAGTGCGTCTCATTTACCACCTTCGTGCGATGACACGTCAAGAGAATCGGTGACTGATCGTCTTATTTATAACCGTGGAAGGGTTCCCTGACGGTGCAGTTTGAAGTTAAACCACACAACATAATCAACAATGGTGGACAAAAAAGAAAAACAATCATGCAGACCTTCACCTACGGGCCACATGTGGCTCGCCTCTTAACACGTCTTAATATTTAAAAGACACATAATAAATTATTTTTTTTTTAAAATTGTTTCAAGATTTTGATGAAACATTAAAATAGGAACATGAATCCAGCATTCGTTTAAGAACAACAACAACAACATTTAAATAATATAATGCATATTAATGTTGTTATCGTGTTCATGGATTTAAAATATAATTATCAGCGTTAGATCAAGTCAAAAGTCTTCATGATGGCGGCCACTAGCAATGGCGCCGCTTCACTATACAGGACTTCTCTTAAATTGGCCTCGATTGGCACCCTACCAATCGCAAAACATGGGGAGTGAGTGCTGAATAAATATTAATAAATAATATAATTACTATTTTATCGCAAACTAGAAGAACATAATATTTTTGTAGTTACTACAGAATACAGTAACGTACTACTACAGGAAACAGGATGTCTACATAATTTTTAATTTTTAAGATATTTATTGGCCAAAAGAAAAATTGCAAATTTTAAAATTGCGCTTAACAAAATCCATGTAATTGTTGCTAGACGTTACATTAAAATTATGAAGTCTATATGCATAATTACATATTTGTGAATAGCCTTTTATTTATGTATACTACAATAATAATAATTAATAAATAATATATAATACATAATAAATTAATAATCTATGTTTTAATCGTTTAAGTTTTTATTTAAAGTAACTAATCGTTATTATCCCCGTTAAACTATATTCACGCTCTATTATGTTTAAAAATCGCAAATCCAACTCAAAATGTGTCGAATCTAAGAGCGCTTACGGTAAATATAAAGTTGGAAGGAAGTTTTTAATGGTCGAAAAAACTTTGCCACCAATCCAATAAAAATAAACCATCAAGTTTATCGATACCTTATTTAATATTCTTGTCGGTTGTTGAATATTTTTCATAATATTCAACTTGTAGTAAATAAATTCACTAATATTTTCAAATGACAGGAGTCAAGTTAGACTTCTGCCTACGGGTGCTCCATCACAACAGAAGCTGCCCCTTTCCTTCCATCCATGAGTAGATTATTCATGGGGTGTCCGTGTCGCACTGCAAGATACTGAGGATGAGTCACAATAATAAAACAACTATATAAACATCTCAAATGAATCATGGGAATCATTATCTAAACAATCATTATTATGAATTATGAAAAATTAATCATTATGTATGCTTTTAAATAAATCGCTATGTAACCATAGTGATTCATTTGAATCAATATTTTATCCTTCTTTGAAATTTAAAGAACTATTTTTAATGATACTATTTTGCAGAACTTGTCCTTTCCTTCCATCCATGAGTAGATTACTCATGGGATGTCCCGTGTCGCACTGCAGGATACTGAGGAAAAGACACCACCACAACAACAATAGTATATGCAAATAACTTTTCATCATTGAGTGATATAATCAAAAATAAATAATAACAAAACATGAATACATATTTATAAAAACAAAGTGAAATAATTACTTCGAAAATTCACGTCTCATTCTGAATTCTTTTATCTGAACTAAAATCAATGGGGAAAAAACCAAAAAAAAAAAACCTTACAATACTTGCAAAATGCCATTTTTGCTTACAAATACAATAATTGCTCTCGAAATTCATGTCTCTTTCTGAATTTTTTTTTTTATCTAAACTAAAATCAATGGAAAAAAAACCTGCAATACTTGCAATTGCAATAATGTTGCTTTGCAAGTACAATAATTGCTTCGAAAATTCATGGAAAAAAACTACCATACTTGCAATTGAAATAATTTTGTTTGCAAATATTAATAATTTTGCTTGCTATAGTTCTAAAATTCATGTCTCATTCTTAATTTTTTTTGAACTAAAATCAGCAGGGAAAAAAAAAAAAAAAAAAAAAAAAAAAAAAGAAAAAACTATAATACTTGCAATTGCAATAATTTTGCTTGCAAGTACAATAATTACTCCCAAAATGTATGTCTGTTTCTGAATTTTTTGTTATCTGAACTAAAATCGATGGGAAAAAACTTCTTCTGAGTAAAGCAAAATTGTCATTTTCAAGCCCTTGACTTCGTGCTGAAATTTTTATAAAAGGATTTTTAAGAAGACAGTGAAAAAAAGAAAGAAAAGAAACAGCAATAAAACAAGCCCTATCGGATTCAAAACTTGTAAACTTCGACTTCTGAAGTCTCTCTCCTCCGAACCGAAACGCGCTGTAAAATGTATTCACTTCGCTGCATATGTTTCGTTCCTGCTTTTTAGGGTCTGGAAACATGGAAGTCAAAATATTTATTCATGAGTTCGGCTCTCGGAGGGAACTGGGTATGCAAGGATTTTTCAGATATGAAGTTAAAGTTTCCAGTTCGACTTCTGGACTGAGATGCATTTTCTTCTGGATGCTCGGCCCCCCCCTTTTTTTCCCCTGACCGTTCAATGAGAGGAAGAAAAAAATTTTTTTTTGGCATAACAGATGTATCTCATAAAAATATTTGCGGATCCCCCAAAAAAAAAAAAGAAGAAAAAAATAGTTCTTCAATATGAATTTGCAAATCCAATGACTGATGTATTCGCAAAGAGAAATAAAGTCAGTTACCAAAGCACAAAATCACTAATGATTTCCTATCATTGGTTAGGTTTTCAGGTTCGAGTCCCGGCGGTGCCATGGTGTTTTGTAGGGGCTCAGAATCCACTTTAAACTGTAGGTCCCGATCTGTTTAACCTAAAGTGTGCACAAGATGACCGTAGAGCGACAAACCAAACTTATCATTGGTTAATACTGTAACGTCTCGGTCTGTACTAGATCTATAACGGCTTTAAGAAAGGGCCCCTTTTCAGGTTCATGGGAGCACTTTAATTTTTATTTACAAGCACTATATACATACAAAACTCTGGGTTAACATAAAATTATTTATAAAAAAATGAAAATTAAAGATTTAAATTTGATTCTTGCAGTTCACTACAAGGACAGAGGAATTTCAGAGTTCTCAAGTCTACGTCGATTCTAAACACGGGGCCCTGCGGTGAGACTTTAATTATCACACAGTGTGGAATACACGAAACCACAAAAAGGCTCACTTTGGAAACAGACGGAAACTTCGGCTTATTCAGTCACTTCAGAGAAAAAGAAAACACTCCTTTGACTACTCATTGCGTAACTCTCTTCATTCTCTTAAAACCTCCCTTTAAGAAAATCCGTCTAGAGCAGTGGGTTCAGTTCTCTCACTTCTCATGGATTAGACATTTTCTCAGCCTATGGTCCTACCCATTACGATTCAACAACTCATGGTGTAGTCCCTATATCATCTGTAATTGTTTTGACTTGTGAAGGTCGTAGAGACAACCGCTTATTCATGATGTCTTATTATCCATAACACTGCTTATCTGCTGTCAAATTTGAGTGATGGTTGTTATTATGTACTTGTCAAATAATATGTATTATTCTCTTCTGGGAATGAAAACGTTGGTGAAGCGAAGCACAAAAATCGCTGATGATTTTCCATCACTGTTTAATACAGGATAGATATACAACTTTTCTGCTTGAAGGTAACAACAGCTATAACTATTGAACGCAAATGAAACCAAATTTCATATACAGATTGTGGAAGGCATCAGAAGACAAATTCCGAGGGGACAAGTTTGTAAAGTTACCCCCTTTAACATATTACAAAGATAAAAAAATAATAATTTTCTAAATGAGAGCCATGTATTTTGGCAGGAGGACTTTAAAGAAATCGAACAGTTTGGAAATTGATAAAATGTTGTAAATTTTTAATATTTTAAGTTAGTATATCATTTACTTCCTTATCTAAAATAGATGGGCCCTTTCAGAGAGAAATAAGTAGACAATTTCCAGAAAGAAAAGGCTTTAGGTTCGAATCCTGATGGTGTCATGGATGTTTGTTAATGCTTCGGAATCCATGTTAAACTAGAGGCCCTGATTTAATTAGTCTAATGTGTACACAAAATGAACGTAGAGTGACAAACTAAACTAGGAAAAAAAAAAATTCTTTCTCTGAATCTATTTAGGGAAAAAAAAGGAAATCTTCTATACACTCTAACTGTCCATAAAAATTTGTTAAAATGCATGCCAAAATAACTACAGGAATTGATGGAGAACATTTTTTCATTTTAAATAGATCTGACTAACAGGACATAAAAACAACAGATTTAAGATTATTCCCATAGCACGGGATAATGTCGGAGAATGAGGAGTCCATTCCGCCTAAAAATGTTGGTTAGTAATTTCTTATCAACCAAGATTGTGGAAAATTCCTACTGTATATGTGACAGCAGCGCCCATATCTGTCCTCTCGGCGACTTATGGTACTAATTTTTTCTAGTCGATCAGTCTCGATCTAATTCGTCAAAATTGACGTCGCACGTTGTCAATGGGAATGCATCATAAAAAACAAACAGCTCTGCGTTATAAAATTGCGACATTCAAAAGTATGTCCTGTTAGTGAGATCTATTTAAAATGAAAAAAATTCTCTATCAATTATATAGATATTTTGACACTCATTTTAACAAATTTCTTAAGGCAGTTTGAGTGCACATGAGTTTTCCTTTTTTCCCTATATAGACTCAAATAAGGAATTTTCTTCTTTTTATTACTTCTCGGTTTTTAATAAGGAAATAAGCTAAATAAAGATATAAAATATTAAAAAAAATTATTAAATAAAAATATAAGTATTTAATATATTAAAATTCAGAATATTTTATCAATTTTAACAATGAAATTGTTGTTTTTTTTTTTTTAAACTACTCCTACAAAATACATGGTTTTTATTTAGAAATTTTTTTCTTATTTAAAATATATGAAAGCATTTAATAAATGACAAATTATTTATATTTCTGACATTTTAATGTATCTATTTGAGACGATATATATGAAAAAAATTCGCATTTTTAAACTATAAGCGCTATATTTATATTAGACTTTCTGTAAAAAATATTTCAATACATATAGTTTAAATTCAATATTTCAAATTACTGTCACCTAAAAAGATAAAATTTATTCACTAAAAAGCATCGGCAGGGAAAAATCTTCTCATTTCTTTTATAAATAACCTAATATTTTCCCTTCAAAGTAAAGAAAGAAATTCTTCTATTGAGGTGAATGTAGGGTAGCTATTCTCCTTATTTTATCTATATAATGTATAATTGCTGGTGGCAGATCATAAGGGTGCATTTCCATTGGCAATGTGACGTCAACATTGACGAATCAGATTAACATCCGAGAATGATTGACAGTAGACATCACTGGGCCTAGAGCTGATTTTCCCTTTACAATTTGAGAATGATGTGGATGAGAAGTTTGATTGAGCTCTGTGACGCTCTACAGTCATATGTGACCAGGACCTTCGATTTAAAGTGGATTCCGAACCACTATAAATATCCATGGCACCGCCGGGCTTCGAAACCGAAACCTGTGGTACGGACAAATAACCACTCGGCCCTCAGGGTCTGACATGACTACTACTATTACATTACTGTGCCAGGAGCTGAGTTGCCCCTTTACAATTTGGGAATGAAGTGGTGAATTTGAATGGACTCATGATGGGAGAGAGCGTTCTACTATTCTATTAGATCGGGGCCTAACGGTTTAAAAGTGTGGGATTTTTGTAAAACTATGAGCATAGATTATCTGAAAAAAATATTTCAATACATATAGTATAAATTCTATATTTCAAATAATTGTCACTCTAAAAAGATAAAATGGTATTCATTAAAAAAAGCATCGGCAGGGTAAAATCTTTTCATTTCTTTTATAAGTAACCTAACATTTTCCCTTCCACGTAAAAGGGGAAAAATAAAAAAGGGAAAACGTTAACAGAAATAAAACACGAAAACTGCATCTACCAAAACACAGTTTCTAAAGGCCTTAGTACCATTACAGACTTCATACAAAGAGCACCGAAATATACAAGCATCGCCATCGAAAGAATGTTCGAAATATATTCAATATAGAAAAATATCTCTTCGCATTTATTATACGGGGGAAAAAAAAAATAAAAAACCTTATTCTTCCCTACTAAAGATAAATTTCTTCGAATCTATTTGGGAAAAAAATAATAAAAGAAACTGTAAAATGTAAATAAATAAATTTCACCAAGGATTTTCAGAAAATTCGAAAAAAGAGATACAAGGAAATAAAAAATATATTATATGTATCTATTTATAAAATAATAATAATAAAATTTAGAACGAAAAATAGCATTGAAACGGTCTGAAAATTATTCGAAAATGTATTACTGGGGATATTTCAGGACCTTTTCCTATTTTGCGACTATTTGGCGATACGTTAAGAGATTTTTTTATTTTTGTCGACGTATTTTTTAATGTTAGTGTTCATTTTGAGATGAAATATGAACATCGTATATCAAAAAGAAAGTATTTTATAGGTCTTTTATTGAATGTTTTTCTTTCTTTTCGAGCAGGAAATATTATTTATTTTTTATTTTTGGAAGGAGAAAAAGTGGATTTTTATTTTTATTTTGTTATGTGTGCGATTTCACTATATTTTGGATACCAGAAGCATAGCGGGTTATGAGCGTTTAGGAAATGATGGGGTGCCTACATGTAGCTAAACTATTCTTTTTTTTTTTTTTATTATCAGAGCTGCAATCTGGAAGAAAAGATCTGTTATTTATCTATTCCATTTTTCTTTTTCCGAATGCTGGGAAAGAGCTCATAGAAATTAGGCATTGTACCATCTCTTGAAAATAAATTGTTGAAGATTTATCATGCTAGCAAAAAAATTTAAAAGATGGTACTTGCTCTGATAAATTGCTATTTAAATGTTACATTGAATAAAAAGATAAAACGATTTATTACATTTTAACAGTTTATTTCATTAGTGTGTAGGTAACTATGAAAAATGTTATGCTAAAAATGCAACAAAATTTTAATGGATGTAAATAATTTTTACTGTTATTTAACATTATAAGTTATTATAATTATATTAATATATATATATATATATATATATAATAATTCTGGTCTTTATCCTTACATCAATATGTATTTTTATTGTTAATTATCTTACTAACTGCTTGGCACTACAGCTCCATGTTGAGCCAATGCCGTCTACGTACTGGCAGATTTCGAGACAGGAGATGGTTTCTTTTTACGAAGGCATTGCTGTTAGGTGTACTCCCAACGGTCTTATTAGACCAGGACCTACGGTTTAAAAGTGGATTTCGATCCACTACAAATATCCATGGCACCGACGGGATTCGAACTTGAAACCTGTTTCAGTAGTCAGATTTTACGCATTTTTTAAAACTATGAGCATAGATTTCTTGAAAAAAATTTTTTTCAATGCATATAGTTTGAATTCAATATTTCAAATAATTGTCGCTCTAAAAGATAAAATGGTATTCACTGAAAAGCATGAAAAGGGAAAAAATCTTTTCATTTCTTTTACAAATAACCTAACATATTCCCTTCCGCTTAAAAGGGAAAAAAAGGGAAAACGTTACAGAAATAAAACACTAAAAATTGCATCTACCAAAGCACAGTTTCTAAAAGGCCTCAGTACCATTACAGACTTCATACAAAAAGAGCACCGAAATACACAAGCATCGCCTATAGCGAAAAGGAATGTTCCCGCAGATATATTGAATATAGAAAAATATCTCTTCGCATTTCTTATATCGGAGACATGCGGGGAAAAACGGGCTTCAGAAAACTCGAAAGAGTCCGTCTGCCTGTTGGCAGATTTCGAGACAGAAGATGCGTCTTTTTTTTTACTGATTAGGGATTTCAGCCCCACTCTCTACAGTCATATTAGACCTAGGCATACGGTTTAAAGTCGATTCGAACCACTACAAACATACGGGGCACCTACGGGAATTAGACCCACCATGGGTCTGTTGCAGGTGATGAGGACGAACATAATAAATCATTTAATAAATTTTAATTTTTCTATATTTCTAATGAATCCTTTTCAGACGATAAATACGAAAAAATACGCATTTTTAAAAACTATAAGCTATATTTATATTAAACTTTTAAAAAAGAAAATTTCACTACATATAGTTTAAATTCAATATTTCAAATAATTGTCAACCTAAAATATAAAATGGTATTCATTAAAAAGCATCGGCAAGGAAAATCTTTTCATTTCTTTTATAAGCAACCTAGCATTTTCCCTTCCAGTAAAAGGGAGGAACGTACCTCAGTACCATTTCAGACTTCATACAAAAGAGCACCAAAATATACAAGCATCGCCTATAGCGAAAGGAATGTTCCCACAGATATATTGAAGATGAGAAAAATATCCCTTCGCATTTCTTATATCAGAAGAGACACGCGGGGGAAAAAATGAAAAAATCCCTTATATTTTTCCTTGCTAAAGATAAATTTCTTCAGTCTATTGGAAAAAAATGAAAAAAGAAACTGTAAAATGTAAATAAATAAATTTCAGCATGGATTTTCAGAAAACTCGAAAAGAGATACAGAAATAAAAATATATATATTTATATGTATCTATTTAAAAAAAAAAGTATATTTAGAATGAAAAATAGCATTGAAATGGTCTGAAAATTATTCGAAAATGCATTACTGGGGATATTTTAGGACCTTTTTCCCTATTTTGGCGACTATTTGGCGATCCGTTAAGAGATTTTTTTTTTGGCGTATTTTTAATGTTAGTGTTCGTTTTTCGAATGAAATTTGAGACATCGTATATCAAAAAAGAAGTATTTTACTAGGTCTTTTATTTGAATGTTTTTCTTTCTTTTTTGAGAACAAATATTATTTATTTTAGTTTTGGAGAAAAAAAAAGAGAATTTTATTTTATTTTGTTATGTGTGAGTTTGATTTCACTATATTTTGGATACCAGAAGCATAGCGGGTTATGAGCGTTTGAAATGATGGGGTGCCTACATGAAGCTAGACTATTTTTTTTAATATCAGGCTACAATCTGGGAGAAAAAAGGTGTTATTTATTCATTTTCCCGGAAATGCTGGGAAAAGAGCTGTTTCATAGAACATTGTACCATCTCTTTAAACGGAATTGTTGAAAGATTTATCATGCTAGCAAAAAATTTGTTGGGTCTGATAAATAACAGATCTTTTTCTCCCAAGATTTGGCTCTGATAAAAAAATAGTCTGCTTATCCTGTCTGAAACATCCATCATCCACACAATAAAAACAAAAGATTCTCTCTCAAAATATTTGGGCTCCAAGAAAAGCATTCAGGCCCAGTAAATACGGCGCTGAACACTAACATTAAAAATACATAAAAAAAAATACTAACAATAAGATTCAATTTCAGCGAGCACCATTCATTCACTTTTTAAACAAATATAATACTCTGTTTTCATTTCAAGTAAATCAACAAATTTACATTTTGTGGAAGTGAAACCCTAACAGCAAGGAAAAATAAGGATTTTTCTTCCGCTGTTTGAGAATGTATGGTGATGAGCTCCTGCATCAGGTTGATATTAATTTAAGCTGCTAATAATATTTACGAAAATCTAACAGTTTACAAAAGTAAAATACACACAAAATGGAAAGTGAAAGCCTATGAAAAATTAAAAGTGATAAATGATTATTATATTCAGCTGGCTCATGGTGTGGCCCGTGAGTGCCTTGCCTGTTCGGAAGTCCCTTCCAGGTCTGAGAAAACAGGCATCGAAAAAGACACCGCATCTTCTGTCTCATACTGTGAGCCAGACAACCCATGTCTCAAACAAATGTCACATTCTTCAAGCTGCGGGTGACCCTTTTCGCTGGTAACTCTTTAATGTGCTGAAGGCATAACTGACATGCAGGCCCATTTCTGTTAACGTTTTCCTTTTTCCCAGCACTTGGGTTATTGGCAAAAGAAATGAAAGGTGCCCTCATTTATCAACTGAAATATTGAATTCAAATATATATGAAGAAAAATTTTTTTCAAGTGAACAAAAAATGCATGTAACTACTAGCTGGAGTTTCTCAGTCCAAACAGTGTAGTGGATCAATCCGCCATGAACTGAGCCAGCAACACTTTCCCTCTCTGTCAGCTCTTCAAATAAAAAGTAACAATTATAATAACTATAATGTTAAATAACAGTAAACTTGACACATCCACAGCATAGTTACCACACGCATGTAAATAGGCATCTTTTAATCTCCAATGACCAAATAACAGTTTATGAATACCATCTTTTTAAATTTTTGCTTGCATAGCTGAATGACTCAGAGGCATGAACACATGCTGAACTCTAGAATTTCAACATTTGAAAAAAAATGGGAATGGAATAACAGATGGATTACAACTCTATTATAAAAATAACCACTGTAGTAATGTCATCACACACATAACTAAATAAAAATCACTTCCAAAAAATAAAATAAGCTCTAATATTTCTGCTCCGAGAAAAACTCTTATAAACGATATACATTCGACAGACTATAACAAAAATCTCATAAATGGTAAAAATGAGTCAGTATGAAATAATTTTAATCTGTACTGATTTAAGAAAAATTTTATTACATTATTATTTTTAAATAGACCCATACCTGTGTATTTTTTATTTCATGTCTGCCTCTCTTTAACTGACATGACCATAATACCCCATGCTTAGTGGGAAGAATGGGTTTTTTCCCAGCTATATAAGTACGAAGAGATTTCTATATTGAACCTGTCTTCACTATTGCCCAAACTGTGTTCCAGCACCACGCACACACATGGAAGGAAGCATGCCGATAACTGCAGGGTAAGATTTGCTCTTGGCAGCCAAATCATTTTTCAGAGACAAATCTCAGCTCAGCAGGTTTGAAGCGATCTCCCTCTCCAGGGCTTCACCCACTTCATTCCCAGAGCAGCTTCTTACCGGTGTGTGTGCGTCATGTCGAAGTATCTGCCACATTCGACTGCCCAGCACATTACTCAGTTCAAATCCCAGAGTCTCAGGCGTCGCAGAAATATCGTGAGAAAAATCAGTGTCATCGTGATATGCCAATATATCTGCCAGCTGAAGTACCCATTATATGGAGACAAAATAAGGAGGTAACTTACCTGCCTCAATGAAAATCAACAGCTTTTTGAGAGAAAACATTAAGGTGTATAAAAAGAAATGAGGAAAATTCCCTGCCGATGCTTTTGGTGAATGCGGCGAAATATTGAACTTGCTAATGTATTATTTTACAAGCAACTAACGCTTATGAGCAAAAATGCGGGCCACTATATCTTCAAAAAATACATTAAAATGTCATGTTGTCATTAAATCTTTCATATTTTAAATAAAGAAAGAACCCATTACCAACAGGAGTAGTTGGCTGAACATTCATTAAGAAGTGAAAATATTCTGAACCTGGCTATGTGCTTATATTTTGTTTGATAATTTAATATTTATATCTTATTGCAAAACCGGAAGTAAGAAAATTGAAGGAAGTATTTAAGAGGATGATCAATATCATATATTGAGGCAAACTTTTTCATTTTCTCTAACGAGACATACTGTATAACGCAAGCTAACAGTGCATTCCCCGTGTCCGAGGGCAAAAGCCCAGTACCACTCGCCAGCGGCAGATATGGTACTGCCCAGTAGGAGGCGGCTCTGCGGTTGACGAAAAACCACTCATTCTCCGTGATATGGTGTAAATCTGTTTTTATCCTGTTAGTCTGGCCAAAATGAAAATGTTCTCTGTGGTCTTTGGCATGCATTTGCTGGAACATGGTTCAGAAGCTTTCCCCTTTCTAAGGTGAAGGAAGCTTTCCTGGTCACTCTTACGTTAAATTACGTATTTGCACATTGAAATAGGGCCTGGATTCCAAGCGACCAACTCAGCTTCCTAAAGCTTTTCTTCTGGGGAGCCCATCTGGCCTGACAAGAATTTTAACTTAAAATATTAAAATTTAACATTTCAATTTCCAAACTGTGCTTAAACTAGAAAGAATGACACATCTAGCAAAGGGAGCAAACTTTAAACAGCCCTCGGGAAATTTGTCTTCTGATGCTCCACAATGTGGACCCATAACTGTTGTTGCTCAAGCAAAGCCAACCGTCAGGCGACAAGGGTATCCTCAGGCTGGCTGCTCTTCCCGACACTAAGTCAAAACCCTGGGCACAAGGAACTACACCATGAGGGTGTGAATAAATGGAAATCCACCTAGCAAGGAGATGAGCAGACTGAATAATCTGTTTCAAAGTGGCTCATGTTGTCTTCCGCGACCGGCGTGAACCTTCTGATCGCCCACTCAAATTTGGAAATCTTTATTTTTCATTTTTATAAACTAACAACGCAATTGCTAATAATAAATAACATGAAACACAAAGCATAGGTCTGGCGAACGTTGACAACCGTAGTGAGTTGTTATATACATTCATCTTATGCACCTTTGTTAAGCGATCGAGGATTCGTTAAAGAACAGTTGCCCTGTGAAATCTGACTTCTTTGCGAATACATCGATCTTTGGCTTTTTCTTCTTGAGTCACAATGGTTGTCTGTTATGCCAAAGAACTCATTAACGATCGAAAAGGCGAAGAAGCCATCTCGAGGTGTAGCCTTCCCTATCCCAGCGTTCAGACAAAAGCAGGGCAGCGGCTGCACAGCGTTGAAGTTTGTGGGAGCTGGCTGTGCTTTGTTTCTTTTCTTTTCTTAACATAAATTTCTGAAAATGTTTGATTTTGTTTTTCGGAAGAAACCCTCGGTACAGTTCAGTAGGAGAAAGATGAGAACTGCAAGCATTTTGAACTATAACAAGCAAGTGTGTATTTGCAAACTCATTCCGTGCAAGCAGTTTTCCGTAATTTTCGAGAAACAATGTGTACTGCAGCTGGCATTATTTTTATACTGGTTTTGGTTGGAAAAATTCAGTTATCGGAAACAGCTATGTAAAATGTGCATTACAGCTGGGTTTACGGTTTTTCCCATTGTTGGTTCGAAATTCGATGAACATTGGTCAGCACTTTGTTTACTGTTATTTTGATTATATCACTCAATGATGAAAAGTGCCTGTGTTGTTATTGACTTTGCCTCCATGGTAATGCTATACATGATGGGCAAGTTCTAAAAAGTATCATTAAGCTTTTAAATTTCAGAGAATAAGTGATTCTGTTTATACTTGTTTGTCGCCACATGACGATTAGTACAGTGTGCCCATTGTTTGATTCCCATGTTGCGTCAGGCGTGTCCAGCAGACTCTGCTGCGATGCCGCAATGCCCTTACAAGTTATTAGCGAAAATGGCTAAAATATCTCCAAGCTTGACGGTTATTAGTTGATACTTCCTTCCAATACATGCTCTTTGTCCTTTTGCTCTTCGTGTATGATCTATTTAACAGGTCTTTGAATAATATTAAACGATTGATATTTATTATGTATTATATATTATTTATTAATTAATTATTTAGTATATACATAAATAAGGCTATTCTAAATGCATATAATTCATATTACAATGTAACTGATTTGTTAAGCACAATTTAAAACAATTTTCTTTGGCCAATAAATATCTTAAGAGCAAGCTCTGTATGTAGTGAATTACATTATTTAAAAAAGTACGTCATAGTATATTGACTATTAATATTTGAAGAGAAGTCTATGAAGCATGCAAGTAACCTCTCACTGGCTGATACTGGCAATGAGTATTTAATCCAAAACACGATATTTAACATTGTACGTATATTGTGCCAAAATCTTGAAACAATTTTAAAATGTGTGTCAATATTAAGGATGTTAGAGCCATCACCATTGTTGATTGCACTGCTGTCCACGGTGATTTCCATTCTGGCGGCAGTATTGAACGCCATATTCAGCAACATTTCCTATTGCAGGTCGCCATCCGTCTCAAGAAGCGATGTACCGAAACGAACGGACACGCCAGCGAGCCACCCACAATTCGTGGCACGGACATTCTTAAGCTGACAGGTTCTCATCATGTAAAAAATATTCTGAAGCGAAATAACCTGTATTGCAAAAACACACAGCTGTAAGGCAGCTGATTGGGCAAAACTGTAGCAGGTGACCAAACATAAGCGTTGATCGTGTAGAAAATGTCTAAGACTGTCTGTGCGGTTAGACATCTGATTCCTGAGGACCTCCCTCTGGCACGGGGTGAGTGAAGTTTTCTCTGTGTAAATGTCCTCAGAAAGGCGCATGTGGATAATGCCTTCAAAATACAGGGCGATATTTCCTTTGATTAGATTTCAATCGATGCGATGCAGTGTACAATGGTTCTTAACACCACTTGAGATAGGAGTATGTGGTGTCCCCAGAAGGTATTCCACAGCTCCACGGCACCAGCGCCACCCAAGTCAGATTGAATTTCAATGTTATGAATATCCCTTTCTTTGTAATTTAAGCAATCTTGTAACTCAATCCATTATTGTATCAATAAGTTTCTGTTCACATTAAGAGACGATCTTTTCGGTGGTATCAACATTTATAAACACATTATTCTGCTACAGAAAATACCATATTTTATTGTTGTTATTTTTAACTTTACCGCCAGGTGAAGATAACAGGATACCCTCTGCGAAATGTCATTTGAGTGAAGGCATTATTATCATTGAGTGAGTAGTATATCATTGAAAAACCGATATTAATCGTGAAATTAATCATTGGGTCTTCAAACTGTTATTGTAATGATTCTCTACACCACTTAGAGGAGTCATCAAGCAGAGCGAGAGTTAAGTGACATATCTGTGGAGAAATGTCGACTGCTCAATGGTGGCTATACTCTTCGAAGACCGCATCGATAAACAGGACTGTCCCTAAGGATATTGTCACTGACACAGGATCTTTCGTTCATTCTCAACAGTCATTCTTAAAAGCAACTGTCGACTTGTTTATAATTCTGGCACTAAGCACAATTTTCTTTTGAATCGATAAAAAGCCATTATCGTCAGAAACCTCACATTGTCATGTTGAGTTGTGGTCCAATCCCTGCTGCCTTTTATGCGGTGAGCTCACTAGTGTCGACTGCTCCGAGCAAATAAGTATATCAAAACATATCCTTTCTTTGCCAGGTGATATTTGCTGATTAGTTTCAATCGGTGCCGTAGCACATCTTGCAGGGTAATAATTTGCCTAAAAGCAACTTGATGTTTTAGAGTATGAATTTTAATTCATTGTTGAAAGGTAAGTATATAGCCAAACATACATTTACTGTATATCTACTACACACATTATACAGCCCTTTTTCCTTTCACAGCCTCCCAAGCAGCACCAGGTCCCCAAATAAATAAACAAATAAATAATTGTTCATATGAGCAAACAAGCTATACTATCCGGAAATGTCTTTCTCAAATTCTAACATTATTAGTAATAACACAAATGACACCGCATAAATGGCTTCATTTATCTCCGGCCACCACCAATAATTTCTGTTTCCGTTTCTCCGACTTGGTAATAAATGTTAGGCACAGCGGAACAACTATCCCCGAGAATATCCAATGAAGACGACAACAAACTCGAGCAGAAACTTCAGAATACATCTCTCTGGCAACAAT